>JAQFVV010006199.1:17585622-17628122 GCA_028023455.1 Epiperipatus broadwayi
TTCCTATAAACTTAATTAGTATTGTAGACCTGAATTAAGTTTATAGTTCAATATCAGCAGGGTTTTGCATTAGAGTTAAAAATAATTATGCTTATTAAATGTGTATTACAGTTAAATATTTTATTTTAAATAAATTTCATTCTATTGATAAAAATTGCTTAACCTATTAGTCAAACATACATATATATACATCTAGCGTATATATATGAGTTAATGCAAAATTCTGCTGAAATAAAATGCTTATTCTATTGTAAAATAATAATATATTGTTGTTCAAATTTTATTAAAATATTTAGTATGATTTGATTTTGAGATAAGCCTGCCAACATTTTCTAAAAGAATGTATAGTTGTAATTAGTGAGCCATTCAAGTGTAATTAAAGATGGCCTTCTCTTTCTTTCTTTTTAATTAAGAGAATTCAAACTTTGAAGTAAAAAAGTTAGAGTAAAAAAGATAAAGTTATTTTTAGAAAGTGTTGCTTTGAAACAAAGGAGCATGGGGAGGCTTATCAAGATCTCAGATCATACAAACAATGGAAGGTAGCTGTCAGAGAAAGTATAAATAGTAGGGAGAACAAAAGAGATGATTATTCAGACTTTTCCTTTTGAATGAGTCAGTTGATTCTGATTTTGCTTGTGAAGGCGATTTATTAAGATTTTTCTTGCTGTTTTATTCCAAGTTTTCTGGAGAGTACATTCAGATTTCTCTTGGGAGAAATCCTTTAGATTTTGCTTCACATTTAGCTGGTGCTTAAAAAAAAAGTTATACAGCTGTCATTTTCACACAATGGAGAAGTTGGAACTGGCTCAAGTTAAAACCAACCGTATTTTGAGGAAAATGGATATGCTTGGCTAGGCAAATCATAGCTTTGCCTATCGCCGAGGTTCCTAAATACCATCCAAAATGCCTTAACATCCAATCAATAACCATCTGAACTCTATGCCGTGTCTGGAGAACTTTTCATGGAAGCCATACTTCATATTTTCATTGTCCGGACAAACACCTATCGTCGGTCGGATCAAGCCACGGACGCCGTAGGGAACATCACGGAAAAAGGACGGTATCGTATCTCCTAAATTAAACTATCTCGTATGCTACTTTTGGATTCATATTGTCTTATTGTTGTATTGAATTATATGTATTTGCTATGTAAACATTTTATGAATTAACCGTGAATATATTTTGGGATTATCTAGCTATATGTAACCTTTTTACCTTCGCTATTCTTCCTTAGATTTGGTATTTCGTTGCGGTTAAATTTAATAATTAATTTTTTGTCATTTGAAATCACTTTCCAATTTTATTTATGTTGTTAATTAAATCCAAGTCAGTTTCTTTAGTGTGCCAACTTGATCTTTTTGATAACACCTCTTTTTTGTCCGCCATTAGCTAGTCACGTATATTTGATTTAGCTATATACATTCTAAGTTAATTTTAAACCCGGTTTTTCGCGCAAAGCCATAAGAAATGTTTTGCGAAAGGTTTTATTACCTATCGTACTTTATCGAGAAGATCGAGTTGGAAATTTTTAATAAAATTGGGAAGAAAAGAATTTGACCGCAAACCTATTAACCTGTTTTCTTTTTATTGTCTAATTAGTTTGTTGCAGTAATTTAGGGGAATAGCGGAGGCCATTAAAGCTTTATTCATATTTTAAAGCCAGTAATTAAACATTATTTAATTATCAAAAACTTGAGTTTCTTAGTCATATTAAATGTTTTATTTTACTTTTCAATGATCCAGGCACGCATAACGCAAACACCAACACATATTTTCAGTACTTTCCACATTTAGCTTTTAGCTCCTTAGGATTTCCCGTCCATGTCTCTACCGCTGTTGCTAAGCTTTGTGGCCGGTTGAAAAATAATTTATGCGTGGCTCAGATGGTGTTGTTGGTTCGTGAATTAGCCCCGAGAATAGGCGAAATAGGGCAGAGGTTATTATATTCTTTATTTAATATTTCGCGTATAGTGGCCTCGAGGTACTTTCGCTTAGGACTCGAACTAGGTTAAACCAGCATACATAATCTGACTGTCACAGTAGATTTTTTTTTCTCCGCATTCTGGTGCCCAACGTGGCTCAGATGGTGTTGTTGGTTCGTGAATTAGCCCCGAGAATAGGCGAAATAGGGCAGAGGTTATTATATTCTTTATTTAATATTTCGTGTATAGTGGCCTCGAGGTACTTTCGCTTAGGACTCAAACTAGGTTAAACCAGCATACATAATCTGACTGTCACAGTAGATTTTTTTTTCTCCGCATTCTGGACGCCCATCGTGTGGCTTTTCGAAATTTTCCATACCCTGCAATGCCCTATATGACATTTGTATGTGTGTGGAATGTTTTTTTTCTGTTTTAAATTAAGGAAAATATGGGTAGACGTATAATTTTTTTTTCCGATTCTGACGCTAACAACGTGGATGAGTGTCATTTTTTTTTCTTTTCTTCAAAAAAAAAAAAATTTTTTTAATAGTACCCTGAGAAGCTAGTTTTAGTTTAATAATTTATATCAAATAATATATGTATAATTTTTTCCAAGTTTGTTTCCTAACGTGAGCTAAATGTCATTTTTTTAACTAATTAAGAAGTTAAAGGTGTTATAAGCTAAACATTTTTTTTTCCGAGTTTGATATATATGAAATGAATATTGTACAGTTAAAAAGTTAACACGCCGTTAGTTGTTTTTTTTTGTGTGTGACTAGAAAAGAAGATTTCAGAGTTAAAGTAATTTTTTGGTAATCCTAATTAGTTTTGTCATGGCCAGTACGCCGTATTTTTTTTTCTCGTATAAAGTAGATAGCTTCGATAAGGCGGAAGTGTCAAATATATACCCACCCGCCCTCCCTTAAATTAGCTTTCGTACTTTAGATTGTTTTTAGTATCGCTCAAATAGGAAAAAGTTTGGGAATAATAATTTGTTTTTTCGAAATATAGTATAAACGGTAGTGTTAATATTTTGAGTAAAAAAGTACAATTACTTAATAGATTTTTATTTCCGTTTGGATAAATTTTTGTAAATATCTTAGATAATTTTTTTTCGTTAATAGAATTGTTTTTCATAGATCGAAAGCTTTGATAAGTCAAAATTACACGTGTCAGTGTACGGTGTTAACAAATATTTTTTTTTCACGTTCCCTGCATTTCGTTTTTATATAAAATGAATGCTATAATCATGCAAAATTTTCGTTCACTGTTAAATATTTTGTAATTACGTGTCCTACCAAATATATATAAGTTTTGTTAATAAAATAGCAAACTTAATTTTCAACTTAATAAAGAGTAAATGTGTATGTCGTTTAATTTATATTTTTGTATAACATAGATGTCAGCCACCCTTTAGTTAAGATTTTTTTTCCCATTTCGGATTATGCTATTGAATCATTTATTGAGTAACCGTTAGGTGAAGACCCTTTGAGCAACCGTTAGGTGAAGCCCTTGTTTTTTACTGATCGTTTATGAAGATTCCCTTAGTAACCGTTTAGGTGAAGACCCCTTACACTGTAGAGTTCTAAATTGCTGTGTAGCCTGAAATAATAGGTCTATGTCTGCAATTGTTGTTTCCGTGTCATTGTTGTGACCAGCGTTACTTGCCTGAAATAATAGGAGTATGCGGTTTGCAATATGACATTCGTTCTAATAAATTTATGTACATAATAAAAAAAAAAGAAATATTTGTATAGGTATATCTGTTTGTATATTCATATGTAGTCATATATATGCATATTTAGTGTGTACATATTCATATATATGGGTGTATATGGTATACACTTCGTTATAGTTTGGTAAAACCCATTTTTATATAAATGTTTTTTTAAACAGTTTTTGATCTCAATGCGTGATTCTGTAAAATTGCTTGATAATTGTTAATCTATTTCGGGTGTGACCAAAATGGTAGTTGGTTTCGATCCCAGGTTCATAATTCGGAGTGGCGGTTATCATGGGATTTTACTTTTATTTTAATTTTTTTGTATATATTTTGTTTTGTTAATCGTACTTTAGGCTGTTTAAATTTTTTTTTTTTGTCTCTTGACCAAAATGGTAACTGGTTTCGATCCCAGGTCAGACAAATTACCGTACTTAGTTGTTATACGTCTTCGATTTAAATAATATTGTGTCATTTAAAATAGCATTTACTTATTCATCCAGAGATTTTTTTTTCGTTCAGCAGAATCAAATTAAATTTTTTTTTAAAAGTGAACTGAAACGCAAAGTAAAATTTTAATTGCATTGAAACTTTATAAACCCTTATAAATGTGTGCTTGGATCATTATCCATTAATATGTATATTTGATATGGCCATTGTCTTGTCGACTGGCGCCCTTCTCAAATAAATTTGTCGGCAAGTGCAATTTCTCATATCGGATATCAAATAGACTAAACTATACTAGATGATCAAAATAACAATGTATGCTTAGTGAGCCAAATAATGTTTAAACATGACTTATGTATATTTTGCTCACATATTTCGTTATATATATATACTTGTATTAATGTAAATGCATTTTTTAGTTGTTTCAGGTGTCAGAGAAAGCCAGGTCAAGCTGTAAGTGGATTATTTTAGTTATATTAACATAGCAATGGTATTTTAATAAAATATAAATAAAGTAAAGTGAGGAGAATAATATGTGGTATAGTTATTAAAGACAGACACGGCAGGATTTTTTATATTTTCATGTGTAAACAGATACATATAGGCATAGGGTTAAAATAGGACCTCGTGAGGTAGGCAAAGTTAGTTTCTGAAAACATAAATAAAGAATTTAGAATATTTGACTTATTTTTTTAAAGAACAAAAAAAATTTTTTTTTCTTCACATACAGGATATACCTCCTAGATATACATAATACAATATACTTATATAGATTGTATTAAAATACGTTTAGAAATAAATTGTGACCTTGTGTAGCAAAATAGCAAAAAAATGGACCAACAGACGGACGCACATTATGACAGCGAGGAGGAGGTAGTACTCAATATTCCCAAGAGGCCAACAGGTACTCATAATGAAGAGTATAACTTTGATGCTTTCATCAAAGAAATGAGACATGAAAATGAAATGATGAGGAACATGTTCCAGCAATTCATGAATATGACATCTCAACGACTGAACCGTTTGGAGGAAAACATGGTTCTCCAGCAACAACATACCAGAACAAAAGTATGGCCAGATGAGGATACTCAGTTAAAATGGCAACAGAAACAAGATGATACACAACCTAAATCATTGATCGATAATGAAGTAGAGAAGGATATGTATGCCTGGGACACGTCAGTCAAGCATCAAATACAGGAAGGAGAAGACAATGGACAGATGGATGTGGATAAAAAGGAAATGAACACTCATCAACAGATCAATCCAATCAAGGCGCAACAAGGTAACCAAATCCTTACGCCTATAATAATTAATCCGGTAACGTCTCCGGTGGCTAAATTCATACATATACAAGGTTTTAGAGGGGAACCGGGTGGAAACCCTAGACACCACCTTGATAGTCTCAAAATGTTTTTTCAATTTCAGAATATGACAGAACAAGAAAAGGTGGCGATCTCCAGTCATCATTTAAAAGAATCTGCCAGAGAATGGTGGAATACTCTATCTATACAACCGCAAACATTTATGGAATATGAGAAGGCAATAATGTCAATGTACTGGAGTGCAGAGAGGCAGGAAGGTTTGATGTATTCCATAATGCATGAAAGATACCCAGCTAACCATCAAGAGACTTATGCTCAGTTTTTTGTTAGGCAGGTAAATCGCATTAAAGCCCTAACTGCTTTCAATTATCCAGAAATGCAGATAGTGAGGATGATTAGGCACAACATGCCACCCTGGATAAGGAAAATATTAATAAGCACTCAAATGCAGGATATTCAAGGCACGATTCGGATACTAACTGACATTGATTATGGGAACTTAGAAGAAAACCAAAATGATAGGGTCATGAACCCGTCCAAAAATACAAGGCAGTATATACCACCGGATCCCGGAAAGTTTAGAAATTAAAAACATAAATATAGCTAGTCAGACTAAAACAACATGGACTTGATTTAAAATATAGGAGAATGAATGATGGATAAACCGTTTTATAGTAACATATAGAAAGATTATTAGTAGTAGCAAATTAAACATTACAGTGAATAAAGAGTAGGCTTGAACTCACCTGGTACAAATTCTTACCTCTGACCTGAAGCAACAGCATTTTTTTTTTAACATTTTTTTTTTGCTCACTAACTATTGGGAAATGAAGCAATGGATCTGAAGCCCGATCCATGCTTCACATCTTCCTATAAACTTAATTAGTATTGTAGACCTAAATTGAGTTTATAGTTCAATATCAGCAGGGTTTTGCATTAGAGTTAAAAATAATTATGCTTATTAAATGTGTATTACAGTTAAATATTTTATTTTAAATAAATTTCATTCTATTGATAAAAATTGCTTAACCTATTAGTCAAACATACATATATATACATCTAGCGTATATATATGAGTTAATGCAAAATTCTGCTGAAATAAAATGCTTATTCTATTGTAAAATAATAATATATTGTTGTTCAAATTTTATTAAAATATTTAGTATGATTTGATTTTGAGATAAGCCTGCCAACATTTTCTAAAAGAATGTATAGTTGTAATTAGTGAGCCATTCAAGTGTAATTAAAGATGGCCTTCTCTTTCTTTCTTTTTAATTAAGAGAATTCAAACTTTGAAGTAAAAAAGTTAGAGTAAAAAAGTTAAAGTTATTTTTAGAAAGTGTTGCTTTGAAACAAAGGAGCATGGGGAGGCTTATCAAGATCTCAGATCATACAAACAATGGAAGGTAGCTGTCAGAGAAAGTATAAATAGTAGGGAGAACAAAAGAGATGATTATTCAGACTTTTCCTTTTGAATGAGTCAGTTGATTCTGATTTTGCTTGTGAAGGCGATTTATTAAGATTTTTCTTGCTGTTTTATTCCAAGTTTTCTGGAGAGTACATTCAGATTTCTCTTGGGAGAAATCCTTTAGATTTTGCTTCACATTTAGCTGGTGCTTAAAAAAAAAAGTTATACAGCTGTCATTTTCACACAATGGAGAAGTTGGAACCGGCTCAAGTTAAAACCAACCGTATTTTGAGGAAAATGGATATGCTTGGCTAGGCAAATCATAGCTTTGCCTATCGCCGAGGTTCCTAAATACCATCCAAAATGCCTTAACATCCAATCAATAACCATCTGAACTCTATGCCGTGTCTGGAGAACTTTTCATGGAAGCCATACTTCATATTTTCATTGTCCGGACAAACACCTATCGTCGGTCGGATCAAGCCACGGACGCCGTAGGGAACATCACGGAAAAAGGACGGTATCGTATCTCCTAAATTAAACTATCTCGTATGCTACTTTTGGATTCATATTGTCTTATTGTTGTATTGAATTATATGTATTTGCTATGTAAACATTTTATGAATTAACCGTGAATATATTTTGGGATTATCTAGCTATATGTAACCTTTTTACCTTCGCTATTCTTCCTTAGATTTAGTATTTCGTTGCGGTTAAATTTAATAATTAATTTTTTTTTTGTCATTTGAAATCACTTTCCAATTTTATTTATGTTGTTAATTAAATCCAAGTCAGTTTCTTTTGTGTGCCAACTTGATCTTTTTGATAACACCTCTTTTTTGTCCGCCATTAGCTAGTCACGTATATTTGATTTAGCTATATACGTTCTAAGTTAATTTTAAACCCGGTTTTTCGCGCAAAGCCATAAGAAATGCTTTGCGAAAGGTTTTATTACCTATCGTACTTTATCGAGAAGATCGAGTTGGAAATTTTTAATAAAATTGGGAAGAAAAGAATTTGACCGCAAACCTATTAACCTGTTTTCTTTTTATTGTCTAATTAGTTTGTTGCAGTAATTTAGGGGAATAGCGGAGGCCATTAAAGCCTTATTCATATTTTAAAGCCAGTAATTAAACATTAATTAATTATCAAAAACTTGAGTTTCTTAGTCATATTAAATGCTTTATTTTACTTTTCAATGATCCAGGCACGCATAACGCAAACACCAACACATATTTTCAGTACTTTCCACATTTAGCTTTTATCTCCTTAGGATGTCCCGTCCATGTCTCTACCGCTGTTGCTAAGCTTTGTGGCCGGTTGAAAAATAATTTATGCGTGGCTCAGATGGTGTTGTTGGTTCGTGAATTAGCCCCGAGAATAGGCGAAATAGGGCAGAGGTTATTATATTCTTTATTTAATATTTCGCGTATAGTGGCCTCGAGGTACTTTCGCTTAGGATTCGAACTAGGTTAAACCAGCATACATAATCTGACTGTCACAATATATTAGATGATAATCAGGGGGATGAAAGCTCAATATTGATATCTTGTTTGATACCAGCTAAAAGGACTAATATGAAGCATATCAGCGAGGAACGAGTCCGGAATAGTATCTTGTTGATATAGATGACCATGCTTGCATGTCTCATATAGTTCAGCGATAGGTCTAATACTTTGTCCATGCTCTGCATGACCAAGTCAACCTTTCATATTGGAGGTTACTTCCATAACAACTCAGTATCTGGGCAATAATCATGCAGAACAAGGTGAGTCATCACAAAGGATGCAGGCTATTCAGCCCCAAGTCACTCTCCAGGGAAGGAGATGAAAATACTAATTGTTTTGCAAAAATATTGGATAAAAATGAGAATAAATCCATTAATTGTATTTTAATTCTATAATCAAAACTTAATATTGCATACTATTTTTAGCATGAATAAAGTTACTATTCTATAATGGCACCAATTTTATAAAAAGGCCACCATTTTGAAAAAATGTTGGTTGCTTTTTAAAAAAAAAGTTTTGAAAATTTTTAAAAAGATCATCAAAGTGAATACATGTAATTGATTATAATTTTAAATAATAGGTAGATATTGTTATAGTGAATTCTCTTATAAAGATCCATCATTAATTAGAGTAAAGATATATTTATGTAGGCATTTGTTTATTTTTCCTTTTCTGTTCACATTTCAGTTGATCAATTTTATTTTATTTATTTTTAAAAAAAAACCTTTTTTTTTTTTTAGTCAAAGAAGAAAATGCATGTTTTTGGCATAATAAACAATGGCCTAAAACCTTTCAACAAAATTCTTTGTAGCCCCAAAAAATCTTCAAGATACTTCAAGCTAATTTGAATTTTTTTTTTTTTTGTTAACTTGAATTATTATCAATCCATTTATTTAGTTGTAGTTTCTGAAAAAATCCAGTTCTCTAGTTGAAATATTAAACAAATAATGAGTAATTTCCCCCTTATTTATTATATACACTCTCACACACACAAAATGATTTCAATATAGATTTACTGTTAAATAGCTAACAATATTTAAAAATTTATTGCTGACTTGATAAGGTTATTTTGTTATCAACACATCCACATTCATTTGATCTGATTAATCTAATATCTTTACCTCCAGTTAAAAGAAGTTAGAGACTCATTTGCCTATTAATATTTAATATAGAAATCAAAATGAGCATTATTTAATTAAATATTATTTACTATTCATTATATCTGTTTAACATTAATTTTTATAAAATATGCACTATAGTGAAGTAATTATGTGTATAAAAACAATAAATATTGAGAGCATGACCTAAGAATTCCTATTAATTCAATAGAGTATCTAATTGTGCATATAATTGTATATTTAGAAAAAAAATCAAAACATTAGCTCAGTACCCATAGAAATATGACACATGAGATGATGGTTGTACCATAACTGATAAGCATAGACTAAGATTTTTAGCCACCAGTGAACAATATATTGATAACTATTTGCTGATCAATAATTGTATGGCTAGGTAGATTGGCTATTGGACAACTGACAAAAGTAATCTAAGTTTACTTAGAAATTCTAAGATTTATCTGAAATATGATCAGTTGTAGTGACTCAACCTACTAATAAGCTCCACAGATAGTAGAATCACCTACAGATGTGGTTCAATACATCCACTCTCACATGAGCAAATTATAGGACAGAATGTTGGTTCTTCAAAGAATAGGTATTATTTGTGATATAAACAGTCACTTAAGATGATTTAGGGTATAAATCATGATGAATCTCTCACGCCATTGGTTATCTCCCTATACTAACCCTGAAAATGAAATTTTGTGTTTGCACTATCACATTTTCATCCTTTAACTATATGTATAACATTTCTGGTTCTGATTTCCTCTTTGAAAATTTTTTTCAGCTCAAGCTCTCAAGAATTAAGAAAGCAATAATGGGGGCTTTTAATAGGCTGGCCATCCTTAGTTGTGATTTTTATTCAAGACAGTACAATCACTAATGAGTTTACTTGGAGTTAAATTTCCAAATGGCAAAGATTGCATGTTTAGACAGTACTATTTAAGGGTGCCACATAAATAGAAGGAACCTAGAAAATGTGACCTATAATGGTCTGTCTTACACAATCTGGTTAGGTTATTATGCTTAATAGATAACTCAATACAGCAGTAGAAAAAATAATAATATTAACAATATTAGTAAAACTGAAGGAAATGGTAATGTTGAAAATAAACATTATAAATCTAATAAACTTTACTTGATACAAACTTTTTAAGAACAGAATGAAAGAGAGCTGTCAAGATTTAAGTTTGATATAATTGATCTCAGCCAAACTCGTTTTCTGAGAAAAAAAGTTTAATAGATTGGGTAGAGGGTTATAGGTTTTTTTTTTTAGAAGAGCGGATCAATCAGTGAAAGAAAAATGCATGGTGTTAGATTTGTTATAAAGTGTACTTTAGTATCTCATATTTTTGCAATTTCTTGTTGCATCAATGAAAGGTTAATGGCCTTAAAAATTGCCTTATTAGTGCCTGTACTTCAATCTTAAGATTTAATGAATTCGGTGAAAGAAAACCTATTCCTGGCTCAGTAGTATTATTAAATTAATACCATTAAAAGTTCAAAATTTTCCTTCTTGGAGTCTTTAATGTACATTGTTGATAAAAATAGTAAACTTTGCCCAAAGTTGTCAGAAAGAATAGTATTGGTACAGTAAATTCAAATAGTCTGTTGTTATTAAATTTTTGCATAATACAAAGATTAACTAATATAAACACATTGTTTAAGAAAAAACTGCTATAAAAACTATGGATACATCCATGCTCAAATAATGACAATTAATGAATTATATTACAGTTAGCAATTGGAATACCAGAGAAATTCACATTCTATGAACAATTACGAGTGCAGATTGTTGAACAGATCATAGATTAGTATACTTCAAGATCTTATTAATAATTTGATTAAAATAAACATGTGGAATTTTCTACTTGGCAGAAAAAATTAAATGTAGAACTTTATAATAAATATAAAAAACTAAAAGCAAAAGTTCAATGATTAACAAAAAGGTTTAAAAATGATTGGTGAATTAAAACCACAAAGAAGATACAGACATTTTCTGATTGCAGTCATTCTAAATTTTTTTTTGATGCACTGATAACATATGGATTTAAGATATGTTATTACAATCCTCTTAAATCTAGAAATGACAATATTTTATATGATGCCAATGATATTTTGAAGAGGTGGAAGGAATATTTTCATTATCTTTTGAATAATAATAGAAGAATTGAGATGATGAGTTTTAATATATATCCATTTTATCAATACATTTAAATCTAGATAAAAATATCTAACTTAAAATTAATAAGAGCTCTTTATAATCATAAAAATAGAAAAACTGTAGATTCTGATCTGGTGATGATATGTTAGCTTCTAATGTATTGGAATATTTTAGGAATATAGTGATCCATGAATGTGTGATGCCTGATCTCAAAGATGTTTCTATTGTTACAATTTTTTTAAAAATAAAGTGCATTGTAGCAAAGGTACTTTCAAGAATTTTTGTTGAATATGATACTTCCAGTCATGAATGGTTTTAGAGAATCAAGAAGCACTATAGACACAATTTGTGTTGCCAGGGAAAGCAAGAAAAGTGATGCTGTCTGCCAAAATTTATTTGCATTATACAGCTTCTACATGATGGAATAAGAGAAGTGTTATCTATTGCAATTAGAAATGCTGAAATCATTGAAATGAAAACTGATGTTAAACAAGAATGTGTATTTGCTTCAATATTGATTTTAATTTTTAGGATAGTTGCTTTTGGAACTGTTTTTAGGCATCTTAATGAAATTCTAAATTTACAATATGCTGATAATTGTCCTATTTTGCAGTTGGAAAAAAAGATTTAGAGGATGTTCTTAATGTTTTGAATGCAACATTTAAAGAATTTGTTTTAAAAATTAATGTTCAAAAGCCTAAAATTCTATATCAGTCAGTGATGGAAGAAAAATCATCTGCAGCTTTTAGTCTGAATGGTTATCAACTTGAGAATGTAAACCAATTTAAGTATCTTCATAATTTTATAAGTAAAAAAGTGGATTTAGATGTTAATGTACAACACAGATTCCAATTTGTTGTTACTACTTTTAACAAGTGAAAAGACAGGGTATTTCACCACAGGGAAATGTCTACTGCAATTAAATTAGTTCTGCATACAGCTGTTGTTTTATTTAATTTATTATATGGAAGCGTGACTCTTAAATATCCTATGAATGTAATATTAAGATATTAGAAAAATTTCATCTAAGGATGTTTTGTAAAGTTCTGAAAATACAATGGCAAGGTCATAAAATTAAAAAATATGTTTCAACATATTGGATATAATGCTACTGAGTACACTATTGTAAAATCACATCTTCATTTGGATTGGATATGTAAAACAAGGAATAAGGGGAAACTTACTAAAAGAATATTTTACAGTGAATTTAAGCATAGTTTTTATGGAAAAAGTAGACTCTATCTATGTTAAAAGGATTATTATTATTTCCACTGGAGAAATATGGCAAAGAATAGAAAATATTAGACATCTACAATTAGATATGGTGTTGACATATTTTAAAAAAAAAAGATTTTATACTGAAAAAATTAAGACATTATCACAAAATATCAAATAAGCAGAAAAATAGACTAGAATGTTTTATATTTGGACATATTTGTGATACACAAATTGATTTGCATACCCATTGCAAAACTCATTTTAAGAGCAGCTCTTTTTTTTTTGTCATTTCTTGGAATTGGGATAGTCACAATTGTCTAAGAGTGGCTGTTATATGTATATATACTTGAATTAGAATGCCAATTCATATCTATGGAAAACTGCTGCACTCACCACTACAATAATGATCTAATCATTTTAATAATGTCTAGGGTCTACAGCTGCCTTAGAACAACATTAATTGTATGTGAAGAGAACATTATATCACATTATATCCAGCAGCTTCCCCCATTCATTTTATGGATATGTGAAATTGTAATAGAAAATACATGCTAAACATACTCACATAACTATAACGCAATTTAATTTTTAAAATTCACACAATAAGACAACAATAGTAATCTTAATAAAAATAGAATAAAGCAGCTATGAAGAATAATCATATGATTGTTATCCAAAGAAAAACTGATTGAAAGTCTTGCATTGGTGGTCGAGAGGTCAGCGCGACTGCCTTACAAGCAGTTGCCCGCCGATGCTATGACACTTAAAAAAAAAAAAAAATTCATAATGATATTCATGAAATTATCATAGGCAAATTTTCAAGTTTTTAAGTTTTCGTATTTTTTATTTAATATTTTTTTAAATCACGAATTATTGAAAAATGTGAATGGTAAATTCATAAATACGACGAACTATTTATTGTACACAAAATTTAATTTACAAGATAATTTTAGTTGTAATTATAAAATACAATTAATTTTTATTATAACTTTTTTTTTTTTTTATAAATAAAACAATCAAATGGTCATTCATGAAGTCATGTAATGGCTCAAGTAGTGAAATTATAGGATAAGCTTCAATTCAGGATCGATACTTTTAGTATCCATTATTCTATCACAGCTGTATATCCCACATATTTTCTAGGAACAATAAATTTAAGGTATTTTACACTTGTAGATTAAATTGTAATAATTTGATATTGATAAATACTGTACAGATGATGAAGATATATGCATGAGAAATTGTGGCTTCGGCCCACTGAAGAGAACTCGTTCAGCATGAAATGCATTTCGGCGATCACTTACATTTTTTCTGATATCTTTATTTATAAGTTTCAAGAATGTGTGATAGAATGGAACTTTTAAGTAAATCTAAAATGGAAATTTTAAATAAATCTAAAAAAAGTTAATACACAGAAAAAAGGTTAAAGTTGGATTAACTGCCTCACGTGATTATGTTTAATAAGCAACAAATTTATTAATTTTTAACCGAGTTTAAAGTTTACATCTTGGTGAGGAATGGTATAATAATCTATAGCCTATTAAATAAGTTATTTAAAGTTCTTATTAAAGATGCGAGTGTAGGAAGTTTGCCACTCGCAGATCAAATTGTAGTAACTGTAATAATGTCTTTACTATCAGTTACTATAACAAATTGTTTCAAAGCAATAAGGAAAGACTTTAGATCTAGAAGCTGAAACGATTTCACATAGTGTTATAAATAAATATCAGACATTAAATTTAAAATCTCAGCAGGTTTATTTAATATTCATTTGTCTTTAAATCTCTCATTATTTGTAAAGCTATATTTTAAAAATATCTAATAAAGAAGGAGGAAGATTACTAACCTCAAAGAGACAGCCTAAAAGAACACACACACTCGCAATCTGTTACTGATGGGTAATTAATCAGCGACCAACTAAACTCTATTTTCATCCAGAATGACAAACTTTTCTTTTTATATTAAATATATAATTATCGTTTTAAACCAGCCGACTGCAGATGATGACAGTAACCAGGCTTCTCACACTGACAACTTGAATACAATTTTAATTAATATGTTTCAAAACAGAAGCATCATTTTGAGAGTAAGAATGTCTATAAGAGATGAGATAATAAATCAACAAACGCTTTTTCTTTTTTTAACTGTAGCACATGTGAAAAACGACGTTTAGAGGACTACAATACAGATTGTTTGTCCTTATTTAATGATAGTGACTCTCTGCCATTTAAAGCTTACGTGGACACTTATCCACCCAAGTTATTATTCTTCTCTCAACCTATATGATTGCAACTTTATGTTAAAAAGTAATAAAATAAACTCATTTAAATTTAAGTGTTTTTTTTTTAAATTTATAAATGTTTAAAATTTAATAATGCTATCAATTTTTATTCTGCAGGTTTTTATTGCCTCATATATAGTTGAAGAATCAGATTTAAGATGTTAGAATAAATTAATAAGAGCAATGACAAGCAATAATCGATGATGAGCAAGTCTTATCGCTTCTCATAAACCCTGTCTAGTTACCTCAACTTCCTTTCCTAAGAGCAGTGAACTTAACATGTATATATAGGTTTTCAGAAATGACCTTCGCGATATACAATCGACATCAACGCAAAATCATAAATTAAAATCTTTTTTTTATTCATGTTAAAATATCACTTCCTGAAATTTAGTTAAATCCTCCATTGAATAGTAATTTTTATTAAAGAAACAAATTTATGGTTTAAAGAAGAATGCGATTTTTTTATTTTTTCCAATGACAGTTTAAAAATAAACAGGCTTCTAAATAAGTCTTTATTCTACAAATAATAATCATTCTTCAAAAGTTTGAGCACCAGAAATGTTAGAGCTGAAGCCAAGATCTAGAGATGAGCGGAGTTGCCATTCTAATATTGCATCAAACCGTGCAGGAGTAATGGCTTATTCCAAGCAATATCATTTGATTTTTTATCCTTGCCACTATCTTAATCCAGTTTATTCTATAATTTCATATCAGAACTATATCTTAAACTTTAAAACAAAGGCGCACTATGGGTTCTCCTTTCTCGGAGTCGAGAATCTCTCAGCCATTATGCCCAGAGAAATCTGTTAGCCATTTTACCTTCCCTTTCCATTCTCCGCCCTAAGTTTTTCCTATATTCTTTTCTATCCTGCTCCCAATCCGATTTTCACAACATTATCTTTGTCCACTCTATGGCCTTTATATCTACCCTCCACCCCCACCCTATCTTTTTCCAAACCTAGCATACAAACCAAGAACCCACTTTCTGTATAATTACTTTGTTTATATTTATTCTCCCACAACTTCATTATTTGTACTTTTTCTGCTTGTAAGCATTTTTCAATTAACAGATGCCTAATATTTTCTATGCGTTCCTTATATAACTTGCAGACTAAATCACCCACATTTCTCCATTTATGTGTATATTCCCTTGTAGTTAACAATCCTGTTCGAGCCTTAAACAGTAAATTACTTTCCTTGCTGTTATCATAAATTAACTCGCACCCAATATTCTGTTTACTTCTATATATATTTAAACTTTTTTTACTCTCCATACTAGCTCTCCATCTCTATTTTTTATTAATACATTTATTTTTCTATCCCATTTCTTGCCACTATAACACTCAACAATTTTCCTAACACAATCATCCCATCTTTTATATAAGTATATTGGCATAAAGTCTTTAACCAACTGTTCTACATATCGTAGTATCTTTCTCACCCATCTTGTTGCCTGTCCTTTACTTATAACCAATATTATTTTGGCTATTCTCTTATTATCCATAAAATTGCAATCTACCAAACATTTTCATTTTGGTTTTTGCACCTCTCATATAAAAACATGATCATTCTATTTCTCCTTGAATTGTCTCCATTTCTGTCCACACATCTGCATCTAATGCATGTCTTTCTATGTCTCTTTGTACTTTTTCTAAGTAATCTAACATCCCTTTTCCAACATATAATGCATCATTACCATAAGTTGACCCTGCTACTGCCACTCTCTTCTATAAAAATTCTAGCCATATCATATTAATTAAATGAAAACACTGTTAATTTCTTTAAACAGTTCCTTTTTTTCTTTGCTTTGTTTATCATTTTTTTCTCCCATTCATCCAAGCAATTTTTCTGATTACTTAAGATGATTCCCAAATAGTTATACATATTCACATTATACTCCAATAAAAATTCTTTATCTTCTCTTTCCCCAACATTTATCATCATTACTTTTGATTTTACTTCACTAAATTTAATCGCCATGTCTTTATCCATCCTTATGCACATCTTCAGCATAACTTTCATAAATTCCCTACTAATAATATGTACATTCTCTTGCCATCTATTAATGGTATCTTTACCCCTCTTCCTAGTCTTTCTATTGCTTTCTCCATTCCTCTTAAATATAACAAAAACAAAATATGTGACATAGGACATCCTTGCTTTAGTCCCAGCCCACTTTTAACTCTAACTGATTCTATATTTCCTAATTGATACATATAGTAATTATTTTCGTACAATCTCTTAATAATATCCACTAAAGCTTCATTCATTCCCAAATTTACTAATCAT
Organism: Epiperipatus broadwayi; assembly: GCA_028023455.1. Taxonomy (NCBI): domain Eukaryota; kingdom Metazoa; phylum Onychophora; class Udeonychophora; order Euonychophora; family Peripatidae; genus Epiperipatus; species Epiperipatus broadwayi. The sequence goes on from JAQFVV010006199.1 coordinate 17,603,026, forward strand.
ACCCATAATCTATTTCTATTTACTCTATCATATGCCTTATCTATATCTATAAAGACCATATAGAACTATCTATTTAAATCCTACTCATTTATCTATAAGTTGAGTGTTCACAAATAAACTATCTCCTATATGTCTATCCAATCAAAAACCTCCTTGCATTTCTCCCATTATATTATTTTTTTCCATCCATTTTGTGATCCTTCCAGCCACCATATATGCAAAAACTTTATATAATGTTGACATTACCACTATTGGTCTATAATTGTTTAACTTACTATGATTCTTACCCTTTTCTTTAAAAAATAGCCTTACTCTTGTATTATTCCAGCTATCTGGAAATTCTCTTGTGTGCCATCTTATTAAAACATGATAATAGATTTAATTTTGTCCTATTTTCATCACTATCTCTGCTGCCCCTCCATCTAAACCTCTTGCCTTTCTTCTTTTCAATTTCTTCCCTGCCTCATTCAATTCATTTTCTGTAAACTCAATATTTCCATTACTATATGCTTTTATGTTCGTTATCACCCTGTCCTTCACATCTAAGATCTTTTTTTTTTTATCAATTACATACTTATTTAAGATTGTCTCTAATTTTACTCATTCTACACTCTTATTTTCATCATCTGGTAATATTATTTCTCTCTCCCCTACATTCCTTCTTTTAATTTATTTCCAATTTTTTTTACTCCCATTCCTTTTATTTTTATTAATATCCTCCAATATTTTACTAATTAATTCCAATCTCTCTCTATAATTATCTATTTTAGCCAATTTCTGTTTTTGAAATAATTTTCCCATTTAATATTAACATCTTTTTCATTTTCTACAGTTTTAATAGCGCATTTATATTCTCTGCATGCTTTCCCCCTCTTTTACATTTTTATGGGTTCTCACTTTTCTATTACCTTTATTCTTCTGAGTATTCTCACCTAAAACCCTATATGCCACTTTTTAATTTCACCACACCATTCCTTATTTCCCAACAAACTTTTCCATGATTTCTTCTACTTTTATATTCTTCTAACTTATTCTTATCATTCATTCTCCATCCACATCTTTCACTATCCTTTTTACTTTTATTACTATTTTCCATCGCACTACTAATCATTTAACTCTTCATACAGAAGTGCCAACTACTTTAAGCTAGAGTAATCAATGGATGCAAGAAGGTTTATGCACAAAATCACAGTCCCTATCCTTCCATTATCCCCAGACTGGTACATGGAGTTTTGCCTCTGTTTTAATAGTTTGTGTATGCATAAAAATTGGTGAACATGCGATCTTAAAATTTAATTTCTTATATTTAAAACTAAATTACAAATTATTGGAATTCTTATTGTATAAAATTAAATCTTCTGATTAATGTCAAGTTCAGTGGCCAACTACTAAGATATTGTATTCATATCACAATCATTCTTGATTATTGTTTATGGTAGATTGCTATTTCTTGCCAACTTTTTAATACAATTTTTTTTCAATTATCTCATAATCAGAGTTGCAGTTTAGAGTTAAAGAATGTGAGATAATTTTATAATGTACAGATGCTCCTTATATCATGAAAAAGCAGAATAGTCAGGCATATATGATATCACTGATTATGACTATATATGGAATTGGTTCCATAAAATAGTATGATTTTATTTATTTTTTATTGCATTCATTGTTTTGTTTAGTAGACTATTTTAAATAAGCTTTCAAATGTACATTTTAATAATTATAATTTTACATTTCATCACAGTTTAGAGTGTTACTATTTATATATTAAATATATATTTAAAATATAGGGAGGTTAACATTCAAATAAAAATTCATGCATTTATTAAGCAAAGCATATGCAAATAAGTTTGTTAACGCATAAAGATGTCTAGAATAATAAAAAAGAAAGTAGGAAGTTGTAGAATTTTCTTGTTAGTAGTATTATAAAAAAAAGCTGCTGAAAAACAAAAAATGTAATTTTAAACTGAAAAAAATAAATCAAATGATAGAAAAGCATTTGTTTTTGAAAAAAAGTTATAAAAACGTAAACAGGGATCAATTTTATTGATTTAAATAATTAAAGAAAACCATGTGTTGTGTCAAAATGATTTACAAATAGTGCATGATTACGAAGTGCACATTAGTTCAAGAAGGATAAAAATTTCTAAGATTTTTATTTAAACATAATAGAACCATTTTAAACCTAAAAATAAATATTCATCAATATTAAATTAATTCAAAGCAAAAACAAAATTGTGCCTTCTTATTACTATTATGCATTTAAATTCAAAACTGGCATTTAAGGACCATGTTTCATCCCACAAAATTGTTGCAATCTACAAGGTTTTATATAATTTACTTTATATATGAAAAGTAAAAACAATTGCCTATCTTTATTGCTGGGAATTTTCTTTTAATGATCATATCTGCAGAAATTTTCCATATTAAAAATAATTGTATAAAGTATATATTAATTGAAACACCATGATTTTAAATGCATTTAAACAAGAGATCCTCTGCAATTAACAATTTTTTAATTAAAAAAGCTTTACCAGTACTTAATCTGAAACTTAAATAAACAGCAAAGAGTTTTAAGATTATACTAGTAAATATAGAGATATATTGGGATTGAAAGCAAAATATATAATTGAGAAAACAAAAAGTATCATTGTCACCACCGAAAAAAAAATGTTATGGAGTTGGGAACTAAAGCTTTAGACTGGATATCAAGAAATTATAAAGACTTAGAAAAGGACCACATTTGAGAAAGATAAAAAAGACTGCTGAGTACTGTGAAGAAAAATCTATGGATCAAAAAAATTGTAATAATCATGGAAAAAATTTCATCAGACAGTAGATTTGTAATGCTTGAAAATGATGAAAATCACTTTCCTGCTAATTAATAAAAAAAAGCTACTCCCTCCTTTTTTATCATTATGTATTTTGAATATTTTGGAATATTTTATGTAAACTTTATGTAAGTCAGGCATTTTATATAATTATGATTGTAATAATAACAAGTCAGATGTCACATGACTTATATATAGCTTGCACTTACAAATATGTAAAATTAAGAGCGTGCTAATAGCTCTAAACAAGCTTTTTTTTTTTTTTATTTATGATAAATGCTACTACAAGAGAAGACATTCAAATCCTTTTTATCTTGGATTGTCCCCATCCTCAGACCGGTTTCGACCTATGGGTCTCTTCAGTGAGGAGTTGGGACATTAGATTTAAAAAACCAACTCAAGCAAAGCATTTATCTAAAAGTTAATTGTTAGAAGAAGATCTGAAACTTTTAGACATTTACATGTCTTTAAAGTCAGCTCTCCAACTGAAAAAATCATATGGGCCTGAACTTAATTCAGATACTCCATATATTAGTAGGCTTAGCCATTTAATTTAGCCAAAGCCACAACAGCAAAATAATAATAGTAATAATAACAAGTCAGATGTCACATGACTTATATATAGCTTGCACTTACAAATATGTAAAATTAAGAGCGTGCTAATAGCTCTAAACAAGCTTTTTTTTTTTTAAATCTAATGTCCCAACTCCTCACTGAAGAGACCCATAGGTTACCGGTCTGAGGATGGGGACAATCCAAGATAAAAAGGATTTGAATGTCTTCTCTTGTAGTAGCATTTATCATAAATAAAAAAAAAAAGCTTGTTTAGAGCTATTAGCACGCTCTTAATTTTACATAATTATGATTATACATATTTTTAGATTTATGTTCATGGAGAGCCATAATATTAATTTGTTTGCAAAATTAATATAATTGGATAATTGAATTTTTAATAAAAATCATGTTTGCAAAGTACAGAACACGTTTACAATGACCCTTACCCCCCCAATTTAATAACATTTACTCTAGTTATTTTTAAACATATTTTAAAAATATAATAAATGTCACTATTTTTTTACAGGTTGAATTTTTAAATAATCAAAATCATCACCATTGAGTTTGACTATAGTTAACATTCTTTTTGAGTTAATATTTGATTATTTTTTAAAATAGTTAATACACATTAAAAAACAATAAGAATTCTGATGAAATATTATTTTGTTATAGAATTATTATAGTTATCATCATTTCATTATATCCAGTTATTATTCAGTATTCAGCTTTCATACAACTATTCTTTGTGACTTCATTTATAATACTCGGCCAGATTTATGTAATTTCTTTCTTTCAGATAATATACCCATTAGTACTCTATTTTTTATCCTCTGTTTTTAAAAAGTTAATAATTTTAAATAAAAAAGATATTTATGCATTCATGAGGATTATATAGAAAGATTACTTTAGAATTATAAAAAGAGAAAGAATAAAGATGACTTATGACACAGCCAGAAAGACATCAGTCTATGCTATAAAATGTCTAATAAAAATTTATAATTACTTAAGAAAGAAGGACTTAAAAGTTTAAAATATAGCAAAAAAAATAAATTAAAAATATATTAACTATTCAGTTTTCTATACATTAAGAAATATTTATAAAACATTGATAATGTAATTTCAAAAAGTTATGATGATATGTTGAACTATTTCCATAATCTATCATTGAATGTTGGATATCTAATAAATTTTAAACTTTATTTAAAATTTTCAAATATAAACAGTTAGTAATAATAACATATAAGTAGAAGAATACAGGTTAGTAGATTACACAACATTTAGAGTGGTATTAGTTATACTGTTGAATAGCTATTGAAAGAACACAAACTAATGGTTAGAAAAGAAAAAAAAACAAATCTGTCAACAATGCTATGCATATATAAACATATGTTCATTTGGGAAAATATAAAATATTGGATAGACAGGAAAAGATGCAGAAAAGAAAACTGAAAGAAGCTTCCTTTATATCAATGACAATTAATCCTATAAGTCAACCCAGTGCAGCAATACATAATTTCAGGAAGCGTATAAATAACCTTGCTTCTAAAAAAGTATTTTAAGAAAAGAAGAAAGGCAGAGGAATGAAAAGGATTTTAACCAACCTCCATAGCTGAGTTGGTTAAAGTGTTGCCTTAAAATTTGATATTCAAAAATCTAAAAGTGTAAGTTTGACTCCTATGGTAATATTGTCAATGGTCAGACCAGCAACACATGTAGAAGAGTGGAGAATAATACCACTCAAAACATTGTTTAATCTTCTAATCTATGCTATCTATAAGTGTGTTATTACTAATAGTTATTTGTATTTGAAAAGTTTAAATAAAGTTTAAAATTTTCTAGACATTCACCAATTAATGATAAATGATGGGAATAATCCAATATATTATCACATCTTAAATACCATCATCACCAACCTTGAGGCAAATAAAAAGACTTCAAAAAACATATTGGAATAGCAGATTTTCACTTTATAATTTTTCCTAGCACTGATGATGATCTAACAAATGTTTATCTAAAGTATTTGTATTCACCGAAATTTCTAAAAATCTCTTAACATTAAAACATTATATTATTTATGTAAATTTAATGGTATTGCTTGATCACAGTATTTTATTAGTAGTAATATTTTTTATTTTGAAGATTTAAGAATGAATTTTGTATTAAAATCTATGAATCACAGATGTGTTCACATATATTACATGCTATTTTTTTGGGGATTGCTTATAGAACATTCTGTTATATTGTACTTTTAATTTCTTTTGCAATGTAGTATTTTTTTAAAGACTTCAGTACTTGATGTAGTGTAGACATCTATCACACTGCAAAATGTGTGTTTTTTCGTGAAAGTTGTGGTCAAGTTCATCATAACATATATTTTTTTGAAAATTTGTGATCATTCATTCTCTTCACACAGTAGATTAAATAGCATTATGTCTAGCAAACTGAAGAACATACTATTTAGTCTTATTATCTTGCTATAGAATTTTAAATTTTTACAAAGCATTCATAACTACTAAACTATAGTATTTAATTAGTACTGTGTCTCTTAATTATGACACTATTAATAATTCCAATGTGCGTGTAAATTAGCGGTACTGTTTAGTCATAGAATTCTATCTCTAAATGCCTAAATTTGTCTTTGGACAGAGAACCTACTGGAGCAAGCAGCTGTTTCAGTGATTGATGAATTCAGTGGTGAGCAATAGGTTCGAGTTCAATTTTCATGCAAGGAAAATTAATCAAAGTCTCAGCCTGACCTAATTCAAGGTGAAAATAACCTAAATGAATATTAATAATCTGAGTTAACAATCACATAAAAGAAAGCTGCTATAACCAAGAGCAATAAATTAAACTATTAATTCGATGGTTTATCATCTGGAAGATCATAAGGTGTTTGAGCACTGAATTAACAGATTGATCCACGATCTGAGGATCTTTAACTCTTAAACCAGTCATTCTAAAACTGTACTAAACATAGAGTAATATTTTTATTAATGACCTGTAAATAATAATATATGGCAAGAATAAAAAAATGTATAAATTCTCATCATCTCATCATGGAAAATTTGATATAAATGGAGCTTTCTCTTCTATTGTCATAGGGCTGTTGAAAAGGCCTTTGTCCTGCGGTGCTTTTTTAAACGCCGTTGATTTTACACTTACGCATATATCTTTAATACAATTATTACTGGAAACTTTATATAACAGACATTTTTTAAAAATTATTTCTAAAAAAGAAATGTAGTAAAGCGATTTTTTTACAAAAATAAAAAAAAGAACAGAAAACTATTTTGCAAATTGTGTTTAAGATAAAAAAACTATTCAAAATTTGTAGCTTCTAGAATCAAAACTATCCATATTGTCTACTAATGAAATAGACACCTAAGCAAATTTGCCAACTTTTTTTTTTTTTAATAGAGTGAAATTTATCCTTGTTAATGTCTCTTATGGTTCATTTCTCTTTGAAAATGATGAACTCAATTAGTGCAGCTTTTTTAAAATGGACATTTAATATTTTTCAATAACTAAGCTATTAAGAAAAAAAGTGTCATTTTTAATATTAAGGGGAAAAAAGACTTCCAGTTGAGATAAAATTTATTAACAAAAACTGATGGCTAGAAGTGAAGAAAAAAACTTTAGTTATCACTGGATATGGTCAATTACTTCCCAAATCTGATTATTCCACAGTTCCAATTGAGTAAAATAGTCAGATTGTACGACACTATCAATTTATCAAAATATCGTCTCTCTTTCTCCCTTTTGATTAATAACAATGAAGATGTCTCACATGTGTTCAGTAGCTTACCAAACCATGTGATTTTTAGAGACGAAATATACATTTCATCATATTATAATAACGATTTTTTAATAAAATTAAATCGAATTTTCATTCTAACTGCTTGCTATTCCTATTAACTTTACTTTGCATTTGTTCGAAAATTGATTATATATAACCATTATAATATATATATTATTCATTTAAAAAGAATAACTTTTAGAAACAATTGTATGTATTTACTTTTAGAAATCATTAAAACTTATTTTTCATCAAATTACTTATCTACGACATTCATATTACATGGTACTAATTTGGGGCAGAACAATAATGTGTATTATTATGTATATGTACAGACAGCGCTGATGCTTAGGTGGGAGGTGCCTTTGTGCAAGGTGAATTTTAGTGCCCATCCCCATTCTATGAAATAAAAATTTAAACTAAAAGATACTTTTTTCCAGCTCTTTCACAAGAAAAACTTGAAGCTTTAGTCATTTAACAGTTTTTTTTTTCATGTGTCAAAGCTTCGGCCGGGAAGCGAACCCCCGAACCTGGGACAACTGCTTGTAAGGCAGCTGTATTTAACAAGTTTGGTAAATACCTTTCGTGTTTCATTCATTTATTTTTATAAAATAAATCCGGAGGATCAAACTCATGCTAAAATAAAACATTAATGTTTAAAAAATAATTTCTGAAACAATAATTAAATAATATCTTAAAACAAAAATATTTATTTAGTAAATTTGAATTTTTTTCTTTCAGAAGTTTTCATTTATTTATTTGGACAATCCTACGAAATTGCTAGTAGAAAAGGGAAATATCTGCAAATAATATATTTTTAAATATTTAAAAGGCCTACCACCACCACCACATACCCCCACGAAAATATTGCATCCCTCCCCTTCTCAGGCTGACTCTGATATTATATAAGTAACCCTACTTCTAGTTTACTTACGTAAAAATATTATCTACAGCCAGAGTTTGAATCTCTGGAATGTTTCATCTCTGAGCTTCATCCCACATAGTGAGGATAAAAGAATGGACCAGCTTATCTTCATTATTTAACAAAGTTATATTCCTTCAATAATAAAATATTTACACTAATAAAATATTTACACTATTATTTAAATTTTTATGTACATGTTATTTTGTTATTAATAAGTATAATTTACTATATATATCATCCAATATTTTAAATTTTCATTAGAATCAACAAACTAGGTCAACTTTAAATAACATGGTTGATATAACTCTTTCATTCCATTAGTACTAACTTATTAAAAATAATTTTTTTTTTTTTTTTAAAAATCCATTAGTTATTTTTATTTCAGAACATCTTGCACATAACTTATTTAAGTTTTCTATTAACAAAAATTGCTTCTCTTGTTTTAATTCAATAATAAAATATTTACACTCCTTCATTACTTAATCTGTTAACACTTATTAATAACTAAGTCATATTATAAATACATTATTATATAGTTCAACTATCAGTCAGGCTTTATTTAGAGAAGACATTTTGTATATATTGATTTTTAAAAGTCATTAAAACCCCTTGCACTTTATTTTGTTTATTCATAGATATAACTATATAAAAAAATCTAACACTTGGTCTGTTTCACTTGATACATTTTTAAAACTTTAATATAGTGCAATCAAGTATGGATTTTATTACAATCAAGAGAATTGCATTAAATATTGTTATAAAATTTGTTAAAAACTAAATATTTTGGTGTGTAATAATATCTTTTTAAAAATTATGTTTTTTTACTCATTTTGTTTTCTTAAATTTGGACAGATTATGGATAAGTTACAAGTTTTTATCTAGAGCACAAACTCAAGTCCACATCCAAGAAAAAGTTGTTTAGTAAAACATATAAAAAGATAATACAGCATAAAAAGGGAAGATAATATCATTATTAAAAATAGGACAAGCTATTTAGAAAACTTTATAAAAAGATATTATGGCATAATAAAAAGAAAATATTGTTACTAAAAATATTTTGCATAAGACTACAGTATATTCAATCCTACGATACTATATTCCAGAATCTGCCACTCTTCCAGTACTCTCTGTAAAATAAATCCTAGATATTATATAGAATAAATATCTTTATCTAACAAAAAAAAATATGACAATATCTGTAATATAATCATATAATTATAACATATAAAATATAAAAGCTCTTTTTGACAATTTTTAAATTTTTGCCCTTTTCAATATGTCTTAACTACAAAAACAACCTATATTGCATACATAGTGACATTTACCGGCCCTATATAAAATTAACACAAGCCTATAATTTATGCTTTAATATCTTTATAATAACACACATTATATAACCTTCCATTCATTTTTCATTATCCAAATATTAGTTTAATTATTTGACATAAAATGCAGAATTATTTTAATTATGAGATAATATTTTTAAAACAAATTTTATTTTTAAATAAACTATTAATAATAATGTGTTACTTTTTATATAAATTAGGATATTTAAATAAAAGTGATTTAGAAATCTAAATATTTTCATTTACATATAAATTTTATTAATTATAATGTCAAAAAGATATAGATCTGTTCACTTTAATACAATGGTAGAATATGTGTAAAGTATATTTCAAGGCTTGAACACTTATCATAACAAGTCAATGTAAAGAAGTATTCCTCTTATATTTAAATAAAAAATATTTACAATCATAACATGTTTCTAGCATTAAAGTGATTGGGAAATCTAAACATTTATGCATGTTTTATTAATTATCACAACAAAATAGCATTATCCTGTTGGGTTTAGCACAATAATAAAAGTATATATATATGGTATATTTGGAGCTTAAGCATTGAAATTTGAGGTTCGGGCAATTATAATTAACTCTAAATAAAAAAGTATTTCTCTCATATTTAAATAAATATTTACACTCAGAATATATTTCTTACGTTGAAAAGATTAAAAAATGTAAACATTTTCAATTACTTATAAATTTTATTAATTATCTTGGTGTCTTGGTGCCCCATAATAGTGCCTTTATCCCTCACACAACCTGCATGTGGCAGCCCTGTGTATAGAATATGATATATACACTTAAAATTAATCAATATTTGATTTGTTTATGTAATATTTCTTTTCAAAAGGTGTTATTTTAATGTAATATCCTAATTATTTATTTGAAGAGTCATTATATATAACAGTTGTGCACATATAAGAAACCCAACAAATGGTAACACAAATAAAGATTAATTAAATTTGTGATGCATGTGAAGAAGTACATTACCAATCCAGAAGTTTATTATGGACTGGGGAGATTACAAAAATTTGTGTGGAGTTTTATTTAATAAAACTTACTGATGTTGCCCATCTGGTATTGCCATGATGAACACAGCAAATATCTGGACTTTTGTAATCTGAAAAATATAATTGTGAATTGGCAAGAAAAACTAAAGAGGAGAACAAAAATTTCAAAAATATAAAATAACTTCTTGGAAGAAATATTATTTCAGCAAGAAGAAAACAATAGAATTATGGTTGTAGTTTACAAAAAAATTATATAATAATAAAGAACAAGAACAGAAAAAAATCATTACAATTATTGCATTTCTTGAATTACCAAGCATTTTAAGTAGTAAGTTGAGAAATGAAATTAAATCTATAAAGAGAAAATCTTCAGGAAATTATGGAATTATTATTGATATCTTAAAAGAAGCATGTGAAGAAATAGAAAAAGTATTGGAAAAAACTATATACCAAATGTCTAAATGATAAAGATGCTTCAAATTATTGGAATAATGCAATACTAATATTGGTAGTTAAGGAAGATCATAAAAAATGTATGAAAAATTACAAACCTACCAGTCTTCTATCAGTTCTATATAAAATCTTTATCAAGTTAATTAAAATTCATTTCAGTTAAACTTTATATTCAAACCAACTAAACACAAACAAATAAACTGGATTCCAAACTGGTTTTAGCAAAGCAGTTTTATAAAAAATATTTTGGATTTAAAATAGATTATTTAAGTCATTTAAATTTTATAGGTGATGTGGTTGTTTTCAGAGCTTCAAGAAATGTTGCAAGAGTCATGAAATGAAAATAACAAAGTGAACACACACATGTGCACACACACATGCACATCCACACAATATACATATATGTTAAATAGAAAATCATATAACATTCCAAAACTATCCAGAAAACAAAATTTTACTAAAATTCTCTCATGACCATGCTTTCATCTATTATCAAGCAGACCTTCTCAAGTGAAATTCAACACAATACAAACAACATACATATAACAAACAAAATAACTTTTCTATAATTTACTTCAAAAATCAACCACTCTTAACATCAAAGCATATCTTTATGAGATTGATAGTCTCAGATTCAAGAAGATTTATCAGCAATGTTTCTTTGACTCTTTTTTAATTCATTTTTTTATATAAAAAATAACTTCTGCATTGTGAAATAATATTTTATGATCTGTATTCACAAAGTTAAGTTATAATATATATTTAATTTTACTCTTATAAATGTTAACTCTTTCATTAATATTTGACCTATATAAATTTCATGATAACTGCAAAGAATCTTATAAATGATACCAGGAATAGATTTACTATCAATTGACCCTTTTAAATTATTTAATAATGAATTTAAATTAAGGGATTACTTCCAGGTCACTTTTATACCATGGAATAAATGACTATTCTTATAAACCAATCTATAAATTAATTCCTTACAGTTGTCATAAAATTTATATAGGTCAAAGTAAATTAAATCTTAATGAAAAAAATGAAGTTCATAAGCTCAGCTTTGTATATTTATGAACTAAATACAGGTCATCAAATATTATTTGACAATGCAGAGGTTATTATTTATGGGGAAAAATGAATTAAAAAGAATGACAAATCTTATTGAATCTGAGCATATCAATCTTATGAAGACATTCTTTAATGTTAAAAGTGATTGGTTTTTGAAGTGAATTATGAGAGGGCTATTTTGTTTTCTACATAGTTGAATTTCATTTGAGGTCCATTTATTAATACATGAAACCATGGTTGTGAGAGAATTTTAGTAAAATTTTGTTTTTTGTCTAGTTTGTAATATATATGATTTTCTATTTTATTTATAATTACTAATATAGCATTAGGCAGTGACTAAATAGGCTAATGATAGAGTCACTACTAATAAATAAGTATGACTATTCCAACTCCAAGAAAAGAAAAAGAACTGCTCTAAGAAATGAGTTTTGCAATGACTATACAAACTATCTGTTAAATACAAACATATCTGTTTATTTTTCTGTTTATTTGATATTTTACAATGATGCCTTAGTTTCTTCAGCAGAACCTTTTTGTAAATACTTCATCATACCTAATTGTTGTTCACAAATAATATTCTATTCTTTGCCATATCTTCCTACTGGAAATATTCTATTCTTTGCCATATCTTACTAACGGAAATAATTAATATTGCACTTGTTTAAAATATTTTTGAAGTAATCCTTATATAGTAAATAGAATCTACTTCTCCCATAAAAACCTTTGCACAAGTTCATCATAAAATATATTTTAGGAATTCCTGCATTGTTATTTTAACATGTTCAATCCAATGAAGGTATGATTTTACAATAGTGGATTCTGTAGTATCATATTCATTAAGTTGAAGAATATATTGATTTGTTTTATAATCTTGCTATTGTAATTTTAAAATTTTATGGTGTATCTTTAAATGCACTTTTTTAATGCCATCATATTACATCAAATGGGTATCCAAATCTCACTTCCATACAATGAATTAGTAAAATAATACCTGTCTATCTATAGCTAACTTAATCACAATAGTTATTTCCTATGAAGAAATACCTATCTTTTAATTTGTTGAAAAGCAGCAGCAACATATTAGAATCTGTATTGTATCACAAAAATCTAAATTTACCTTTCTATTTATATATTCCCCAAGTATTTAAACTGGTTGTCATTCTCAAATTGATAAAAATCCAAATTAAAAGTTGATGAGGATTGTCTTCCATCATTGAATGAGACAGAAAAAAATGTTTATATCAGTCTAGCATTGGTGGCTGAGTGGTTAGCACAGCTGCCTTACAAGCAATTGTCATGGGTTCACTTCCTGGCCGACACTTTGACACATAAAAAAATGTTTATATCAGAAAAAGTATTTAGCCTTTGATGAACTAACATCTTATCTTATAAATAATGTTCAATGAATTTTCTCAAAAGAAGAAAATAAATATTGGTAATCAGAAATTAAAAGAAATTAACAGTTATAAATACCTTTGTCATGCAGATGAAAACACGATTGATAAAATTAATCATAGAATAATTAAACTTGGATGGAATGTTTTTGGTAGAAATAATTTAATATTAAAAGAAAAATTGCCTATGTATTTGAAAAAAAAAAGTTTTAATAGATGCATTTTATAAGTTTTTACTTATGGATCTAAGACTTGGCCATTTAACAAAAAAAAAAAAAGTACAAAGACTTCAGACTACTCCATGAAAAATAGAGAATAAAAGTGAAATATATGAGTAAAAAAGCCAAATATCATTGATATTATTCAAAGAATTAAGAGACTGAAATTAGAGCTGAGATGGATTGCTAGAAGTGATAACATGTTTTTAATTAAAATCTTAAATTGTATCCCATGAGATTATAAGAGTTTGAGAAAGAGATCGCATGTGAGATGGATGGATGAAATAAGGAAGTTTACTGATATGATATGGAGAAGAGAAATAGTGGATTGGAAAACTGGTAGCAAATCAATAATGGCTAAAAATGATGACAATGAAAATGGCCAATTCAATTACACAAAGTTAGATCCTTTCACCATTTTTTTTCTTTTTCAGTCAAAAAATTGATCAAAAATTTTTTTTCTTATTCTTCAACTACTCTTATATTTAAACAATGGTTCAGAATTAGATAAATATACAGATTTCAAATTTGAATATTAATAATTGATCATAATTTTTTCTCTCTGTTAAAACTTATTTTGTATATTATCTTTTTATTACTGAGGTTTTTATTATTAGGTACTATCAGGCTAACATTAACTTCTGATGCTTTTATGAATATAATTATTCCAACATGATCACTTTTTCATGCTGTTCAAAGACACATTCATTATTGTGATAATGGAATTTTTTCTAAAGAAAAAGGTTTGCACAATAACTTTGATTTAAAGTTAAATACATATAAATTTATGGGCTGAATAATTCAAACTTTTGTTTAATGGGTAATGTGTGCATATATTCATCCATTCAAAGTTAGCATTTTGTTTTATTATGTAGTAAATTATTAAATGATATTAACTAAAAGATAATAATTTATTTCAACTCTATCTTTGATTAATTTTCTGTAATGTTTAAAAGCTTAATTATTTTATGTTTTAAGACTAATTGATCTAAATTTTGAAATATGAAAGAAAAGAGCTTTGTACATTAAATTAAGATGCCATTAGATGTCTCTGCAGTAGCTAATAAAAAATGTGTGTTAGGCCTTAAAATGTTTGTCCTGAAGAAGTTAAGTTATTTTGATATGATGTTGAGGTTGATTAATGTTTGTTATATATAAATTTATTTTCTGAATAATTTAATCTTTGGTTTATATTTGAAATTTGAGCATGTTTGGTTTTACTATATTTGTAAATAAAAATTTGAATAATAGTAATTAATGTAGTAATTATTTTGCCATTTAATTTTTCTAAAATTAAACTCTTAAATTAATATTCTTATGGCAAGACAATTTTCTTGAAAACTTTTTTTAGAAAGAAAAGAAATATCTTAAGTTAATGTTTTCATGGCCCATCATATTTAAATTGTGTTTGGAAGTCAAAACTCAGCATTGGTTATCTTTAATAAAGTGTAGAATAAAATAGGTACACGTTATGCATGTATATGATATGACATGTTATAGCTAATTTATTCTTTCCAATCATATTTTCCAAATGATGGTATGTTTTATAATTTTGTTTTCATGATTTTTTCCATAGAAATTATATATTTTTTTTAAAAAAACATTTTTGATAGAAAATAAAAATGGAGATTTTATATATGAAATTTCAAAAATAAATTAATAGATCTTTCCAGATATGTATAATTTTAATTATTACATTTTTACATTATACCAAAATAAATTATTTCAATGTAAAATTACTTTTAATTATATTTAAAAAAATTAAGTTTATGATATTATTATTAGTTGGAAAATAAATTGATTGTATAATAATATTTACAATATTATTTCAAAGATTTTCAAGGTTGTATGATAAAAATAAAGATATTATTTTTTTGTTAAAAGTCCAACATTTTGATGAAATAACATTTATTCTTGTCAAGACTAAGGTTTTAATAAAGAACTATTATGTCTTAAATAATAATGAGATTTGTACATAAAATAAAGAATAATCATTGATATATATTGCATGGTTGATCATTTAGATGGATTAATTTTTTTTTTATTTCCTTCTGTTTTACAATTAGTTTATATATAAATACCAAAACAGAGTTTAAATATGTTAAATGAATTTAATTAAACCGTATATACTTTCAATGCATGCACACCAATGAATTTAATTAAACTGAGTATACTTAAGTATACTCAATTTAATTAAATTCATTGAAGCATACATGTTGAAAGTTATACTTGATTTAATTAAATTCCTTTAACATATTTAAACTCTGTTTTGGTATTTTTATATTATTATTAATAATGACAGAGTATCAAGATATATATATCATCATCATCATTATCAACCATTATCAATCCACTGCAGGATGAAGGTCTCTCCAAGTTTAATCCATCTTCTCCGATCTTTAGCTTCTCTTCTCCACATCACCCCTACACATTTTCTTATTTCATCCATCCATCTTACATGTGGTCTCCTTCTGGGTCTTTTACAATCTCTTGGAATCCAGTTTAAAATTTCAATTGTCCATCTATTATCATCTCTTCTAGCAATATGTCCAGCCCAACTCCACTTCAATCTTTTAATTTTTTCAATGAGGTCAGTAACACCTGTTTGTTCTCTTACCCATACATTGCGTTTTCGATCTCTTCTTGTTACTCCCAACATACAGCCAGTGTGGTGAGTTTATTGGCTTTTTACCTCTGAGTTTAAGATCAAGAAACACCATGGTCTTTCTTCTCAGTGCCTGATAAGGCAGAATGAATGTTTGTGTAAATGATAAAGATATATATATATACACACATATATATGCACATGTATATAAAGAAATCAAATTGAGTAGTAACTTATTTTTGTTTTTCATTTTTATCAATGTTATTATTAAATACTTGTAACAAATTAATATATAAGCTAATATTTGCTTTGTCAGGGAAAAAGGACCCTCTGCAAGGATGCTTGGGGCCTGTTGAAGAAATACAGAAGCTTTATTTCAATTAAAAAAGAACTGTTCTTAATAATGATCATAATGTGTTATACTATTTTATAGAAAATTTTATGTAAAATAATTTTAAAACTATCACACCAAAATTTACAATTTATGAATAAAATTAATACTTTTAAAAATGTTTAATTTTTATTTTATGATAAATATTATATTTAATTTTGATATTTTTATGGTATGTTAGATTTATGGAACATTTAATATTTTTCCTTATTTTATATATTTTGTAGTTATTATGAAAATTGTATCTTCAGTCAAATACATAAAAAGGTAAATATGGCACTTCCAGTGTTCAACAAATTCTTTAATCCATGTTAAATATATATTAGTATATTTCTTTTTTTTTTTTTTTAATATTTAAAATGGGAACCGCTTTACCAAAATTTTCTCACATAATTCTTTTATATAGATTTTCTTTTAAAAGCAGCAGCTGTGACCATGGGCAAAACAAACTTTGATTAGGCAGTGGTGAAAAAAATCAAAACATTAAAATGAAGGGAGTTGTTAAGAAACACAACAGTTATAAGTTTGTCAATAGAAGTTTTATAATAATGTCAGCAGAAGAATGACATTATAACAAAAGATATTTCTGCAATCTGTGAGATTGGATGGGGAGGTAAGAAGACCTTTAACTATATCTATTATGAAAACTTCATAAGACTAAAGAAAACAATTCTTTCAAAAAATAGTTAATTAACTACACTTTAATGGTCCCTTAAGAAGTAACATGCTACAATAATGATTTTAAAATGAAGGGGGGGGGGATCAGAGACATATTTGAAAAAAGGGAAAATAAAATATATATAAAACACATTTTGAATAAATTGATTTCTACAGAAAATAAAAGCATTAATACATAAATTGATGAACAAATCACAAACCAAATCATATTGTGTGCATATATGTGTTAAGTTGATGCAAGACATTTGAATTTTGCTCTGTGTTATTTAGCACAGGCGAAAAATGCTGGACTTAAGAATTAAACGTTCCTGATTAATTCTTATTCACTATATATATACATTGATCGCTAGAATGAAATATTACTCTCAACTTACTATTTAAGTGCCCAAACGTGAATTATGAGCAATTAATTATATAATTATTTATTAGATTTTTAAATAAAATAGGAATAAAACAGACATAATTAATTAATCACTATACTTGTGCATAGTAATGATTCTACTTATAAAACATGGTGCAAATAAATAAAAAGGTTTTACTATTTCATAATATAATTTAAATGTATGCAATAGATATAAAATGTACAAATACTTTAGCAAATTTCCTATTAAAAGAGAAATTTAATTAGTTCTAATTCTGCTATTTTTAAAACAAAAAGATAGATTGGAAGTTGAGCAATTTCTTACTTCATATTGTTCTCCAATAGTAATTAAAGGTTTAAAAAGAAAAAAGTCTATTTGTTGAAATGCATTGCGACTTCTCCTACCTCTCAACTACCATGCCCAGAGAAACCTGTTAGCCACTTTATCTTCTCTTTCCATTCCCAATTCTAAGTTTTTCCCATATTCTTTTCTATCCTTCTCCATCCCATTTCCACAACATAATCTTTATCAACTGCATGGCCTTTATATCTAAATCACCCGTATCTTTTTCCAAACCCAGCATAAAAACCAAGAACCCACCTTCTATAATAATCCCTTTGTTTATATTTATTTTCTCACAACTTTATTATTTGTGCCCTTTCTATTTGCAAGCATTTACATTCAATTAACAGATGTCTAATATCTCTTACCAACATCTCAGTTCTGCCATCTAGTGAAAGCTTAGTCAGTAGAAGCCAGGTGATAATACTTAATAAATCCCTATTCAATGCTATTCTATTCATATCTTAAGACTAGGTTCTAGTTTATGGCTTTTAACAGTGAATTTGAATCTGGATCAAATGCACCTAGATTTTTTGCATCAACTTTTTTTCCACTTTCATATTTTATTTCTTTTTTTTTTTACTATCAAGCCACTGGCCTGAAATTCAAAAACAATATTTGAATCCAAACGATCAAGATTACACTAGATAGCAGAACTGGAGTAAGAAAAATAGATTTGAGATATTATGTAAGTTGAAGTCATGTGCAGTTTTGTTAATTTTAAATTATCAATATTATTCTTAATTTATTGGGATGTAATAATTTTTCATACAAGTGAAATAGAGGTGCTGAAAGAAAAAAAAAACATTGTTTAGCATGCATAAGATACTTTTATTTTATTTTTTTAAAAAAAGTTTACTTGGGAGTTCATAAAAAAATTTAAGCAGCCAGTGATAGAGCTGGGCTGTAATCCAGAGATGTTGAGCTGCACTAATCCTTATTTTCTTGATCCATTTAACAATATTAAAAGCTTTTGGCTGGACTTTTAGCATCTGTAATCATATGATCTTTTATAACCCAGACATACACACACAAAATAATACTGTATTTCAAATAATAGAGTATTTTAAGTATAAAGTATTTATAGTAATTTGAATATCCCTGCCTTCATAAAGGAGCTCATGAATAATTAATTTTTGGAAGTCCAAAATCCTTTAAACAATAAAAAGTGCAACTTTTCACAAAAATAAAAAAACAAACAACAACAAAAAAATGGTATTTGGGGAAACCTTTTTCTATTTGGATTTATGGATTGGTTTATCCAGAATGTAAATATCATATTCACCAATTAATGATATCCTTCCTGATATTTTATATAACAGGGGTGTTTGATTATTGTACTGATACTATATGTGCTCTCCATACTAGATATGCCTTGAATTTAGGTCAAGTTTATAAAGTGAATTTAATTTTAGCCAATTAAATTTATTAGAAATTTTCAATTTCACTTTCATCTTTTTATAGGCTGGAGAAGGGGAGAAGGGGGTTCATTTTCAATTCAGACACTTTATTTGTAAGTAAAGATAATGAAACTATGAAAGATTAAAGTGATTTTTCCCATGTGTCATAGCATCAGCCAAGAAATGAACTTGCTATCCCGAAACAACTGCTTAGTAAAGTAGCTGTCACTGACTTCTCGACCACTAATGCTTGAACAAGCAGGATAATTTTGTTTGAAAGTGGGATAATTTTTGAACATATCACTATTCAAGATTATCAAAATATAGTCTGAGTGATTGTCTAGCTTAACATATGAGAATGGGATTACGGGAGCCTTTCAAAAAATAAGATTACAAAAATTCACTTTAATCATAGAATAAAAACTTTTTTATTCTCTTTGATCAATGTAGCATTAAAATATGATCTTCAGTTTCAAGCCAATATAGGAAATGTTTGATCTTTTACAATGTAGATAAATTTTATGAGATGATAAACAATTAAAAATAAAATGAATGAAAGAGAAAAAGATTTTGCAATTTTCTGTTTAGGTTTTTATAGTGAATATGAGAAATATAGGATGGAATAATGGAACAGATTAAATAGTTTTTATTATTATGGGATAGGAAAAGAACTGATTCAATCCTGGAAGAATGATTTGGTAATGAAGAATAATAACTAAATGGGTTTACTGAGATATGCAACAATTTCAGAGGGAGGAAATGTTTAACTTGGCCAAAATAGTTTTTGGGCATTCAGTCTATGTACAGAAACTTCCAAATTCATTTAAGATAAAGCAATTTTATATCACATTACAGCATATCTTGCTGAAAATTGCAGCATATTTTAACAATGATCAAATATAAATTTATAAGTATCATTAAAATAAATGATCTTATTAATTGAATAATTATTTTGCTATTTATTTCAATAAAGAGCACTTTCTACAATGAGACAATTTTACTTTACTTCATCATAGGCTATGTTAGAATTCTCAATTTTTTTCTATCATCATTATGCATGCTGTTTACATTTAGCATGAATTTCATTAAAATATAGAAAAATAAACATAATGTACACTATTTGTTCAAAAACATCAGCATACACAAAATATCACAACATTGTGAAACATTTAATGAAAGCCTAATAAATATTTACAAAATCTCAGCAAAGAGTTAAAAGTAGAGAACATTGTTTTATAAGATTTATATCATTCATGAGAATTGATTTTGGTATTTGAAATCCAAAATATCACTAAAGGTTTGAAATATATTTTGCTTATGTAGTTTTGTTGTTATTAGATTCATTACTATTATAAGTGATTGTAAAAGATAAAAAAACACATCTAATTCAATAATGCTTCAGCATTTATTTTAGGTAAGAGTTCAGAATTATTGCATCATTAGTTATGTGGTCTATTAAACCGGATCTGTTTTTAGATAAAGATGGAACAGAGTAGAGTATTTGAAAAAATAGGTTTTTACATTCCTCTATTGTTGATAGGTTATATAAATAATCCTTTTAACATATCAATTTTTATTAATGAAATTTTGTGGTGCATCAAAGAATTCCAGTAGATAGCTAGCCATGTTTAATAGGAACTTATATAGAATGATAGAAGACACATATGAACCCCCCCCCCATTCTGGGTCCAAACTTGAACATAATGGTGCTCAGCAGATTAAAAAGTTTGACTGTCGAAAAGAGCCAAAATTTCATGAAAACCTCTTATCTTAAGTTTATAATTCAATATATCATTTGTCTAAAATAAAAATAACATGTACCTGGGACTGTTTCATAACTATTGAAGATAAACAGGTAAACATAGACCACTACTGTGTAATATTGTTATACAATAATATTTCTTGATAGATAGTTTAACATATTTTGAAAACAAGATGAAAATATAGTAAAGTAACTTTGATATCCTTTAATGTGCTATTTTAAATCAATTATTTATTTATTTTTTACCTTTTTTGCTTTTTCAATTTTTTATTTCTCCTTTTCCTTCAAGTACCATCCACTTCATTCCAGGTAAAGGATGGATGGTTCAGTATAATATATGTTAAGTCAAGTACACCAATTCACAATTAGATCAGTAGCCAAAATTGAATTTAAAAATTCATTATCTGAATTAATTTTTAATACCCCCCCCCCTCTAATATATATATCTCACATATTGGGAACAGCGTAATACATAAATTCTATTCAAAACATTTTAAATTGTTATTTTTACCTTTTTTTTTCTTTGATA
Organism: Epiperipatus broadwayi; assembly: GCA_028023455.1. Lineage (NCBI taxonomy): Eukaryota > Metazoa > Onychophora > Udeonychophora > Euonychophora > Peripatidae > Epiperipatus > Epiperipatus broadwayi. Next base: position 17,624,685 of record JAQFVV010006199.1, read on the forward strand.
ATAATAAATCAATGACAAAACTCCCCCATCATTGTCAGTCAGAGACATTTTTGTTCGGAATTACCATAACAACAAGAAAAATCTTTATTTAGTTGAATGAGACAAGAAGAGAATTATCAAATTTAAAATACAATAAATTAGTTAAAAAATTATTTTGTAGATTAAAAAAAATAATACAAACAAATTAGCAAACATTCCTAAAGTTGTTAGACAAATAAAAAACGCAAAGCAAAGGATAATATTTATTTGCCATCTCATTAAGCTACTTGCAAAATAAAATCTTATAAATGATACAATAGTATTGTAAATTTGATTTCTCAATCACTCAAAGTAAAAAAAATGAAATATTCATGAAGGAAAGAGGCATTAGCATTAAAATGAGAAACATGGATACTTAAGATCAGAGCGTAGGTGGGAAGAAAGCAAAAAAAAAAATACAATTAGAATTGATTTTAATATTTCTGGACAGTATATTTAATAGATTGATCTTAATTTTTTTTTTGTTCATAATTGCGCTTTTCAAAATCTTTTTAAATCATAGTTGAATAAGATTAAAGTGGAAAATAATATTAAAATGAGGTGGTTATATATATAGCAGATAAAAAGCATTAATTTTAGCTTTTGATTTTTCTCATATTGCCTAATTTTTATCTTTATATAATCATGCTTTTTAAATCATAGCATTAATTAATAAAAGTTATTCTAACTACAGCAGAGATTACATTTTTTTTTAAAAAAAAAATACTATTCAATATGTTTTTTTTTTTTTGCGAAATGTTTCCGGGGGGGGGGTATAAATAATTTATTGAGCACCCACTATGATCTTTGGACTCAGCCTTAAAGTCTGCCATAATACTATCACCACACTAACCTATGCAGAGTAATAAAATAATACCTTCATTTTTTATCTTTGAAATGAACGATTTAAATCTTAAAAAGAATCAAAATATATTTCAAGGGATTTAGAAAAATCATATATAGCATGAATGGATGAGCTAAAGATTAATGTTGTGGTGATAAATATGATTATTAATTGAGCATGTATTATGATAATTAGATCATACTTACTATGAAATTCAAGCTTACAATTTATTAAACATTATATTGTCTTATGGTTAAGTTTCAACATTTTTTCCTTTTAGTTTTTTTTTTTTTAAAAAGCTTTTTATAAATACTGAAAAATTAAAAAATCACATTAATAAATTCTAAAGAATCTAAACAGACCAGCTGACAATGATAGTAGAGAAAAAAAAACCCCATATGATTCATAAAAGATTATCTGGAAGTTTGGTATCCATATGCAATACAAATACTTTTTCTAGTGTCAGGATAACTCTAAATATGAGCCTAAGTGAACTCCTATGACAAATTTTAAAATGAATATTTTATTTTGAATATTTTAATCTTAAAATATTTTTTAATATTTAATATTTTAATATTTTTTCCTAAAACTTCTTTGTAACAATTTCAAATGAGAAAAGTAGAAAAACGACTGAACTGTCATATTTTACCATTTTAATATTTGAACATTTTTCAAATTCATGGATAGTGATAGAGTGGCAGATTTTGGACTTCAAACTCCAAGGATTATCATCCAGTTTTGACATTCCTGAATAGTTGAATTTTTTATAAATTATCAATAACAAACAATTTGATTATGTATTTTTTACTATCCATATGACAGATGAATGTGCTTTCATTTTAATTTTAAGAAAATACAATTTGAACTTTATTATTATCCAATTCAAATTTAATTATTCTCATCATCATATAAAAAAGCAATACATTAGTGCATTCTTAAAAACTGAAGCATGGTTACAATTTGTCTGCACATAGATATAAAATAAAAGCATTTAATTTCAAAGGTCACAATTTATTCTTTATAAATAGAAATTGATCTTATATCTATGCCAGGTGATAGTTTTATAACTTTAATAATAATAATAAAAATTTAATAAAAAAAAAGATATCATACAATCTTTTTTTTTTAAATTTAAGAAAAAGTTTGAAGTCTGACATAAATAAAAAAAAGTTTAAACAAAAACTGTATTCAAATTTTATATTTTGATTTAAAAAAATTTTCAAAAGCAAATTTTTAAAATAATTTTTGATTAAAATGAAGAAGCTGCAAATTTACATCTCAAAACATTTACTTACCCATAGTCTGAAAAAACATTAATAAAAAATTAAAAAAATTGAATTTTATATTTCTAGTTAATATTACTCCTGCTAAATGCTGTGTACACAAAACAGTTTATCACAAGTAAATGGCTTCTCTCTGTATAGATAAGCTCAGATTGAAATTACAGTCAATAATTTAATATCAGATGTTGTATCCTTTGCACTTATGTCTTAATGTATGTATCAGTGTTGGCTGCAATTCCACCAGAAAAAAAAAATAGTTACTAAATTTGTGTTTAAAATATCAATAATATAATAGTCATTCAATATTTTGCATAATTATTATGCAAATATAACTAATTAAACTGTTTTTAAAGAGAATTGTTTTAAGCGATGCTTGAGATTCTATTCAAAGGAACTGCTAATTTTGGCAGTGCCAGAAATCTCACATTCAGTGAATTTCTGCAAGTTTGACTAAGAGTCATTTGTTTTTAGCAAATTCCACAACATCAATAGTTATTTGAGCATGATATGTTTACCTATTCTAATTTCTCTTCAGGGTGAATAAATTTTTATTGTTTTCTTTGGGATGAGTAATAAAATATTGTTTTTTTCTTGTAATTAATGTTTATAAACTAACATATAAATATTTATTACAGAAAAATATAACAAAATAATAAATATTATTTTAAATATTTATCAAGATAGATGTTAATGTCGAATATATATATAAATTATATTTTCTCAATTGTCATTACGTGAAAAAATTGAAATAAAGTAAAGGATCTACTCCAGATATTATTTGTCAAACAACAGTTAGAAAAAATAAAAATGCATTTATATTTTTTTACAATGATTGACATGGAAAAATAAAAAAGTTGTGTGATTGCAAGTTAAAAATGCTTTGTCATGATACTATAACAAAGCATCCCTACTTAAAATTTTTAAAAAATTTTAAAAATATGGTTTGTACCATTAAAGTTATCTTAAATTCTTCTACATATTTTTATTCATAATTTAATACATTTTAAAACCCAAATATAAACACTGTAGTGTATTTAAATATTTTAATAACATTACATAATTCCTTCATAGAATTATTACATATTTACAAAACTCTACTTATTTAATTTTTAGTAAATCTTTTCATATTCCTTATTTTTTTAATAAATTCACTTATGTGAGTAGAAAATTTACTGGTAAATTGCTGCTTATCTTTATTGCAGTTGATAATAGAGCATCAGTTATCTTTTTATTGATTTCATTCAAATATGAACAATCTTCAAAGTCAGTTAATATTTTAATATGATTTGGAAG